>JADDOH010004311.1:276061-297291 GCA_016648135.1 Agrypnia vestita
AATAAAAATAAATAAACGCCTGCAACACAAAAAACCATCAGATTCTGTAGTACGAGTATCAGACAATTGAGATGATATTTCATAAATGAAAATCTTTGAAACAACTATCAAATCAAATTGAGCACTTGAAACATAATAAACGCATACTTCTGTATCCCGTTTCTTAGAATCGTCCCTTATTCGACTTTATCAATGTTCTGCTATAACCGTCTACCACTCGCAATGTCCCTTAGATCCCGTCAGCCCTCTCTACCAAAAAAAAGATTCGGTCCCAACAATAATATTACCGAGATTCCGACATAAGGGCCGAATTCACAAACCTTGCTTCATGCGTGGCATTTTAATCACATCACGGGGGATGTGCCTGGCACGTCGGCGAAAGTGGAACAAATGTAGGAGCCAGACTGGAGTGTGTAGGGCTTGTGTACCTTCAATTTCCAAATCCTCTTCGAGCTCCTGGGCTGGTTCAATACAGGAAGGTATCATACAATTTTTAGTCTAAAATTTGTAATTCAGGCATAATTAACACTCCCTTTCCTTTCAGGGTTAAAGGGATACCGGAATCCAGAATGGCCTAGCATAATCTTCGGCTTACGAGAAACATCTCCAAAAGTCTGGAAAATACGAGGAACTTCTCTAAAACGTGGGAAACGTCTCGGAATTTCGATATCAGAGCATTAGCGAATATAAATACGGTACACGGGAGTAGAGAGGGTCAGTTGTATTCCATGCGCGTTTACAGGCCGGCCAAGCGAGCGGTAGTGGCGAGTTGCGAGAAGCCAGTAGTGCTGAGCGAGCGGTAATTCGACAGCGATTCAATAAAGTTCTTACGTAGCGAAATAAATCGAAGCGAAATTAATAAGTGCGGAAATTGATGGAATATTCTAGTGAACAGTGAATAAAGTGTTAAGGCGAATATAAAGTGTCTATTTACGAGTGATAAATTTGCGAAACAGTTTAATTTAAGGAATAGTGTTATATTTAATAGTGATCTTTGGATCACGAGGTGAGAGTCATAACCATAAGACCAACGAGCTACTCCTCTTTGAATATATGAAATACGTTTTGAAATACGGATCTACAGAAGAATACAGATCTATCTCAAAATAAGCTGGATGGACAGAGTTACCAATGAAAATGTTATGGTCCGGATGAATAAAGAAAATGGAGTTATTAAAACAATTAAAATCCCAAAGCTTTAATATTTCGGACACGTGAAGAGACATCTATCTTTCATCTCATAATGCAGGGGAAGACTGCCGGAAGTCAGGGCCCTGGAAGAAACAGAACTCTTTAGCTAAAAAACCTGAGACAGTGGTTTGGCCAGTACTACTGCTACTAAGCTGCAGTAGACAAAGTTCTCACAATTAACACGACAGCCGACATCCGTTGAATAGATAGGGCACTAAAAGACGAGGATAATATTTAACAAACAGTTGTTCCAAATAAATTCATTTTTATCCGTATTTAATCGTAGAAGGGTTGCCCAATTCTGCCCGGGGCGAGCTAACCAAGGGGGATGATATTAAGGCTTTACCATTCCGATCCACATGGAGTAATATAATATGCCATAACTTTATTATGAAAGGACCATATAACTCTTTTTTTCGAAGAATTCCAATATTTATGTAATAAAACGTATCAAGGGAAAATGATGTTCAGTTAATAGATTTTATAAATACTCAAATATATTTGTTTCCGGTATAAAAATATATTATTTTGGTATCTTTTTTGTTATTACTCCCTTTCTTGCTTGCCGGCTTGTCGTCGAAAAAACTTTGGATCGATTTTTAACCCTTTTCCCGTGATCCAATCAAGCTGAAACTTTGCAAGCAGACTCGTGGCGACGATCAATAAAATCTATCAAATTTTCGTTAAAATAATTAATAATTATAGTAAAATTTTGGATTTTTCAAATTTTTAATAGTTTTTTCAAATTGGAATCATTACAAAAGTTTGATTACTAGCAACGACGGCCTGATAACGTCGCGGAATATTTTTTAAATTTGAATTACTCCGTCGGTATACATAATAGGTACTTCACCACGAATGTCGAAAATCTAAATTGACTGAAAAATGTTTTTAGAATTTAATCTTCAAAGCATGAAGTGTCTTATCAAAGCTCAAAACATCTGACATTTTAGAAATATATTAAATTCCTGTAAGTTTAATGTTATGTTATATGTTTTAATTCGTCTTTAATTGTTGTTATATTTTACAAAAAAAGAGAGGTTAGTTTTTTTTGTTATTTTGTTATTATTGAGGAGGTCAAGACCCACCAAGGGTTGTAGTGCCAAGAATGGTGATGATGATGATATTTTTTGTTGATCATTGAAAGGAATCATCATCACCATCGTTATTCCCTTATAGTTAAAAGCTCAGAAGCCCAACGATGAAAGGTATTTTCTTTATATCGACGAAATGTCTGTCTAAATAAAATTTAAAATTATGTAAGGCATCTTAAGGCGATCATCTGGCAATGCGAGCGAAATTTATAATATTTTCTCCTTGTTTATTTTGCACGCTGTATCATATTATCAGGAGAGTCTAAAACAACGATAACTACGCAGCGAATCGAAGTCTTTCAAAAATCCTATAGGGATATTCCCGAAGAAACCACTATCGCTAGAAATACGGAGAAACCAGTCGAATATTTTCGACGTATCGCGAATCAATAGTTGTGTATAAAAGCGATGGCAAGCAGACGCGCAGTCGTTTGACAAGCGACCAAGGTTTTACCAAAGACAAGCACAGAGTGTGAAATAGCGCGAAATGAGCGGAATGACCTTCCGATAGACAAAAGTGCAGGAAAGTGTGGAAAATTCTAGTGAAAATTAGTGTGAATTAAAGAACGGTGCTCCGATCAAATAAGAGTGCAGTGGTGATCAAATAATGATTAAAATTTTAATCGATTTCCAGTGTTTCATTTGCCTCCCATAGCCACGATCAAGTGACATTTTTTTGTATGGAAAAGTATTAATTTTAAATTTGCTCATTGGGTTCAAAAAATTTTAATACATTTATCGAACATAATAATTTCGTTGTCTGTCCGTCTGTCTGTCCCCGTAATTTCGTATAGTATCCGTAATTTCGTTCGAATTTACGGCTAAAAAAACTACCGGAGATGGGGCTTGAATCCCGGGCTACCAAATCCGAACCGGCCGATTAACGCATGCTGTTACGGACGCTTCTCCGTAGACTGCCAAAAAGATGTTATAAATTAATATATACTAGGGCTTGGCAAATACGCGACCCAATATTCCGTTATTTTTGACGGGTTACAGCTTGTTTATCTATAAAGTGTTACAAACTAAATTATTGTAGGAATTAATAAATTACCAAACTAACTATGTTTTAGAAATGAAGAATATTGGACTAGTTTGTGGGCTTTTTATGACTGTATGGACTTGTTATATGATTTTTTTCAATGATAATAAAATAAACGAACATCATTAATTAGGAAAAAAAAATTAAATCGTTCCGTTTGTTTTTTGTAAGAGTTAAGTTTTAAGAAAATTTTTTTTTTAAATCTTCGTGATGTTTTAACCCTTTTTACATTCTTTACAACATTTTAACTTCAATATATTAAAATAATGTTAGTGATTATTTATAAATGAAAATTTAAAAAAAATAAAAAACTTTCATTATTACCGATTTCAGCTATTTAATCAAGGCACAGCGTTTTGTCTCTTGAATACGCTGCGGGTTAAATAGCATCATCCAATTTTCATTTCGAATAATTTTCTCCATTTTCAAAATATCGTATATTTGGTAATTAAATTATTAAATAATCTAGTTTGTGTCATTTATATGAAACCTTATGAAAAAAAAATACGATACCTAAAAATGAATTTGTGTAGTGGTCGGTGGTTCGAGTCCTAGTCCAGGAAAAAAAGCAAGTTCGTCCTATTTTCATAGCACAGGCTTTTGGCTTTGTCTGAGAATAGTAAGAATATTGAGGCCTCACGTATTCCGTGTTCGCATCTCTATTTTTAAAAAAACTCTACTTACCCATACAAAAATGTGACACAAAAAGCAAGCGAAACTTTAATGCATTGATGCACTTTGGAGAAAGATACTGGCCCCTCATAATCGACATGCCACAGCTCGCTAAAGCAGTTAATACCTTTTTATGCTAGTACTTACTTCTTCGCTTTTTTAAAAATCCTCTTTATTGACTAATGCTTACTATTTATATTTATAATTCTTGCTATATACCTTTTTTCTTAATATATCTTACCTACTTTGTACCTGCATGTAATAATTTCTGTATATATATATATATATATATACATCCATATCCTCTTGTATCTTATATATCGCTTGTATCATTGTATAATTTAATATATGCATACTAATATGGAATGTGTGGGACTGCACTAACTTCCCCACACTCTGGAATAAAGTTTATTATTAATATTATTTTACTATTATGTATTATATATTTTTGATTTTTGTTTTTAATTTTTATATTCATATTTTAATGCTTATTATACCTGATAATTTCACTGCTTATACCTTTTATTGCTTATACATGTACCTACTTTATATTCATATATTTTATATTTTACTGCTTATTTCTGATATTGCTTGATGTATATACTTTCGAATTTATGTAATATTTTTTTATGTAAAAGACTTTAATGGGCGTAAACAAGTAAATAAATAAATAAATAAATTCATATTATAAGAAAAAATATAAAACTCGTTCGCATTGGCAAACGGTTGCCTTGAAAATGTTCTCAAGTTTTCATGGCCGTTCAGAATCTTTTGTGCGTGGTTTTCTGGAATATTCTGCCACGTATAGGTGAACTCTCTGGCCGACGTTTCACATCAGCCCTGATGATGGAACCAGCAATGGGATCCGAAATGTCGGCCAGAGAGTTCACATATACACGGCAGAATATCCCAGAAAACTACACACAGAATGTCGCCTTGAAGGTTTTTTCGTTCTTAAACTGAAAATACGCACCGTTTTATATGTATCCAAATGATTAAAGTGCATAAGTCTTTCCAATTGAGATAACTCTCTTTATTGCCCGATTGAATCATTTAGATGAATCATTAATGTATATTATACATATCTCACAGAGACGAAACTGTATTTCTTATGGGAAAGTAGGTATGGAAGTCATTTGGGTGTACGTAGGACTTATGACCTATCTTATGGTTGGCTCAAGTGATCACTTTACACAATGTAACATTCGCCATTTCCACCCATGATAGAATATACCATGCTTATTCATTTTTTTGGAAGTTGTATATATGTTCAAATTGCGTGGAAAGCTTTCACATATGAGTTGTAACCGCCTTTCCATGCGGCCTGTACAAAGCCACTTTCATTCCCGTAAATCCCCACAGATGTCGCTAATGAGAAAATCTACAATTGATTTACGGAATTTGAGAGCAATATACTTTATTGTGTAATGAAATTCATGTGACATAAATCCAGCACTGTTCTGAAAGATTTGAACAAACTCAAAATATTCCCATTTAGATGAATATTAACATTTTTTTCTTATCGACAACGTTCATATTCATTCTATTCTCCAAACACAAAGAATTTTCTAACTGCCCATCATAAAATGTCGCGCAGAAGTCTGTGGAATTCGTTTCTTTCTTCTCAGAGCATTAAATGCATCATTTATTTTCTCCTCATTAAGTCATGCAGAACCTAAGTGCCGGCCTTGACGCTACGATTTATGAGGAAAGGGATATAAAAAAACGAATAAAGACTCTTGAGCATGATTTACGGCAACCTTGAGTCTACCATAAAATGGAAAAATGGAAATTGTATCACTTCTTTCTACCCCTAAATAATAGAAAAAAGAACCTTGGAAAAGCTTTATCGTACTCAATATACTCGTACATATATACACATAACACTTAACGAGCGGATGAGCATGGAGCACTAAATGCTGAGGTATTATTTTTGTGTTTTCAAAATGTTTATTTGTACGAAGTCTTCATAACAAATACCCGTACTAGGGAAGGAAACGCATTACGAAAAAAAATCATGTATTTACTCCCTTTCTTTTAACTCGAAACGTCTGCGGTTTGTCTGCCGGAAAAACTTTGGATCGATTTTAACCCTTTTCCCGTCATCCAATCGAGCAGAAACCTTGCAGGCAGACTCGCGGCGATGATAAAAATGATCTAGCAAATTTTCGTTTAAAAAATGTAATAATTATAGTATAATTTTGGATTTTTCGAAATTTTAATGTTTTTTTCGAATTGGAATCAATACAAAAGTAATGACCCCAACGCGTGACCCACAGTAAGCACGAAACCTGATTCAATGAGAAGGGGAGTATAATAAAAACTTAGTTTTTATGGGTTAGTTTTTTTAACATATAGGGGTTTCTGTCTATCATATTTTATGCTATTAAAGGCTCCGACACCGGTCACCGGACACACTGTGTAATACATTTATTTTATTTTTGACATTCAATTTGCGGTTCATTTTGACTGATTGGGACTGCTAAAGAAATATGCCCCTCAGGATGACGATTGATTAATGTCTATTACCATACTTAATATCTTTCCTGAGGACATAATATATTATGAAACAAACTTAGGCATGTTAAGAATGATGTAACAAGAAAGAATAAAAATTTATACAAAGGAAAAAGAGACTTAATTATTAGCAAAAAACTTTAGGCTTGTTAAGAATATTACAACAAGAAAGAATAAAAGAAATTTAAACGAGAGAAAAAGAGACTTAATTATTAAGCAGAAAAATTAAGGCATGTTAAGAATAATACAACAAGAAAGAATAAAAAAATTTAAACAAGAGAAAAAGAGACTTAATTAGTAAGCAGAGAAAATTAGGCATATTAAGAATAATACAACAAGAAAGAATAAAAAATTTAAACAAAAGACAAAAAGGCTTGATTAGTATACAGAAAAACTTAGGCATGTTACTCTCCGGACCTTGCCCCAACAGATTACCATTTTTTTCGAAATTTGGATAACTTCTTGCAAAGGGAAAAATTCAACTCCGATGGGGCAGTCCAAACCGCCTTCAAAGATTTTATTGATTCCCGTCCGAATGGTTTTTTTAGTAAAGGGATCGATGAACTACCTATGAGATGGCAAAAGTGCATAGATAGCAATGGTACATACTTTGATTAAATAAATATATTATAATAAAAAAAAATCGGCTTTATGTTCCTCCCATACTAAACGCCAATTTCATATGTAAGGACCTAATATTTGGGTCTCCCATGTCATTTCGTAAATGCCGCTGCTTCTGTGAAATGATACAAAATCAACGATAGATGGCGTTGGTCGCGCACGGGCAAAACTGTCGCGCGCCGGCGCGGTAAAATATAATCCTTTGAAACTCTGTTACAATAACACCGCTCTGGTTTTGATTGCAAACGGACTGCACATAATATAATAGATTTGTAATTTTTTTGGAATCACATTGTTTGTGTTATTATCCGCGAGAGTTTCACCAGTCCGGATTTATCTTCGCGTGTTGTTTTGTGACGTGGAGAATAAGAAGGCCTTCAAGATATCTGCAAAAGAACAAGGAATGACCAACTGCCTCGAGGATAAAAACTGGCACAGGTTAGTGGTTATTTTTTAACTTGATTTGGTTGATTCATATCTGTTCTTCAGGAAGAAAACGTAATCTGATATTTTGCATTGTCATCTTGAGAGGCATTACGATAAGTGAATATTAAATTCACGCCAGGAGCGAAACAGCTATTTACACGCTGTGCGTGCGCCCGTCCAGTGACTAAATAAGTTCTCACTTCATATCCAGGCAAGGGATCAGTCGAAAAGCATCCGGATTTCCCGGGAACTGTTATAGGAGCGGTTACTCTCGTATCGGTTCCTCTCAGCAAAGCACACCATGAATTTTATGTAACCGTTTTAGAAACAAATAAATTTTAGTTTACTAAGTAAACAGTACTAAAAACAGAGACAGACTCGTAAATTTTATTCTGTTTTTACTGTCTTTCGACCAGCGGCCAAGGCGAGCGATCAGACATTTTCCTTTTCTCTAAAGCGTGAGATAGCTGAGATTTGAATAGAAGTTTACGAGTTTGAAAACAATGGTTTATACTATCGAGACAAGAAAGCTGGAGTACCTCTGACATGTTATGAGAGGACCAAAATATATTCTAATCCGACTCGTCATCCAGGGGGAAATTTGTGGCAAAAGAAGCGCAGGAATACACGGCAGAATATCCCAGAAAACTACACATTGAATGTCGCCTTGAAGGTTATTTCGTTTTTAAACTGAAAATACGCACCATTTTGTATGTACCTAAATGATTAAAATGCGTAACATTCTTTCCTACTTACTTACTTATCATCACGCCGTTTCTCCGTGGGGGTAGGCAGAGAGGATAGAGCGCCACACTCTTCTGTCCTGACATACAACTCTCGCCTCATCCACATTCATACATCTTCGCATGCAAGCTCGCCGGTTGTTGAGGCTTCTAACGGGACCATCTTCCAGTATCTGGTTGATCTGGTCATGCCACGTCTTCCGCGGTCGCTCTCTTTTTCTGGCGCCATCAACACTTGTATTATATATCTTTCTTACCATTCTTTCCTCATTCATTCGCTCAACATGCCCAAACCATCTGAGCGACCCTTTTTTAATTCTATTAATTATGCTAAGATCAGCTTTACATTCGTTCCTAATATCTGTATTCTTTACTCTATCATAAATTGATTTTCACACGTACGTCTGAGGGATCTCATCTCCACTGTATTCAATCTACTTTCGTTCCTCTTCTGCCAGCTCCAGGCTTCGCTTCCATACCTCAGTGTTGGTACCAGAATTCCATTATGTACCGCTAGTTTTGCCTCCGTAGACATATTTCTATTAGAGACTATTGCGTTCAAAGCACCGTTCACCCTATTCCCCGCAGTCACTCTCCTTTCGATATCTTTCTCAACATTCCCTCTTCTATCGAGCATACTTCCCAAGTACACAAACTCATCTAACTTTTCCAAACATTCGTTACCTACAAGAATTTCACACGTTGTCTTACTTTCCTCTTTCTCGAAAACCATCACTTTTTACCCAATTGAATCGTTTCGATGAATATAAACAATATTTTTCTTATCGACAACATTAATATTCGTGTATTCACATGGCTGCGTAACTTGAGGGACTGGTATAAGTGTAACTCGACTGAGTTGTCCCGTGCGGCGGTAAGTCGTAATCGCCGACCTCCGATAGGGATGGCACCATGAGAAGAAGAAGACCTACCTTACTTCTTTAGCTGGAAATGAGGTTGCTTATTCGAATGTGCGGAAAATGTACGTACGATAGAGTAAAGAATGAACATATCGGGGATGATGTAGTACCACAGTATACCCAGAACAGTAGTCTATCTCCGGCCTGTCGGCGAGTTATTAGCCTACTCTTGCGTTGACGCTAGCGTTGTCACTTTACTCGTAGCGTCTGAGATTCCGACGCATAAGGTAGACACGAAACTCGAAAATTACTGTAATTAGTATACCTAGTTTCTGCACTTAAATTGCAAGAACGCTGATTAACATCAACGTAGACTTTTAAAAACTCACAGTCTTTGCGATAATCAACACACCTTTTTAGTGAAGCACCATAAACATAAAAAAACGCATTTTTTTCAGGGAAATTGTTTATAATTGAAAATTATTTATCGAACTGTTGAACTCGGAACTAAAACAGAAGTCGCGTTCTTTTCAAAGTCCGATAAACACGATCTCCTTTTAGAGAATTTAAAATCCGGTTCGATGACGAGTCCGTTTCCGTTTCATCGGATCGGGCGCCGCTAACGAGCGGAGCGGCGGCGTCGTTAGGGGATGACTAACGGCCGTTAGCCCTCCGCCAGCGTCAACCCGAGACGGCGATTATTATTATTATCATTCTTTTTAACAACTGACGTCTTTATCTTAACTCTCCTGTCTCGTTTCATGATCTCCTTGACCTGCAAGTGAACAGTACTACGTCTTGACTTATTTATCGCCTTGATTAGATTAAAGGGCATAACGTCTAGAAATATTCATCAGTTATTTGAATATCTTATTATAGAACGTATGTTCTTCTTCTTCTTCTTCCTTAGCCTGTTTCTCTCCACTGCTGGATGTAGGCCTCTTCCGTTTTCTTCCACTCATCTCTGATTCTCCCCCTTCGCATCCAGGTTCTTCCTGCTTGCTGGACTATGTCATCAGACCACCTTTCGGGAGGTCTTCCGATGCTTCTATTTTATGTCCAGGGCCTCCACTGTAGGATTCTGGGTGCCCATCTAGTATTCTCCTGTCGAGCCATATGTCCTGCCCGCTGCCATTTTAGTTTTGCAATACGGTCCATAATATCGGCAACTTTTGTTCGGCGTGTTATTTCTTCACTTCTGATTTTATCTCGAAGGCTTACGCCGAGTATCTGCCTTTCCATGGCCCGCTGTGTACATTTTAATTTTTGTATGCTTTTTTCTGTCAATGTTGCTGTTTCTAGTCCATATGTCAACATTGGTAGGATACATGTATCGAACATTTTTCTTTTCAGGCATATTGGGATTTCTTTATTTTCAAGCAAGTGTTTCAATTTACCAAATGCTGCCCAGCTCAGACCTATTCTTCTTGGTAGTTCTGCTGTTTGGTTTGCAAGATGTCATATGTATATTGCAAGAATCGTACGAACGTATGTTGCAAGAATCTAAAGAGTCCAGAAAAATCTGTCTGTAGTTTTCTGGGATACTTTGCCGTGTATATCTGACCTCCATGGCCGACGTTACGGATCCAATTGCAGGGTCCACCATCAGGGCTGATGTAGCTAAAGATTCTGAACGACCGTGAAACCTGAGAACATTTTCAGTGCAGAAAAAGTTTCTACGTATTTTGTTCTACTAGAGTAGGAGCCAGCGACCGCCAAACTTACGTTATAGAACCAAACCTGAAATTTTTTCTGTAAATGTCAACTATAGTGGGTAAGAGGGTTGATATAGCGATATTTAAGTTTGAGAGAAATGTGTGAGAAGATTCTGTTCAAATATCGCACAAAAGTAAAGTGTTTAATGATTGTTTCAGCCAGCCGAAAGATAGGTCGTAAGCCCTGTGAACGCTTAAAGACTACCATACCTCCTTTCTTATAAAAAAATATAATTTCGACTCTGTGAGGCATCTATAATATATCTTCATTCACACAATGATTTATGTAAAAAAAAAACATGGTAATATAATTCTTCATTATGCATTAAGCATTCAGCTTACAACTTCGCGGGAAACTTTTGTTATATGCACAGAAGGTAAATATGCCGCACTGGAATTGTGAAATTTCTCACAATCCTTGCATTTCCCAGGTAGCCCCGTGCGTTTTCCTCCGTCTAACTCAGCGAGGTAAAATTGTGTCATATTATTTTCCCGCGAACAAAGCGGAATTCTAAATTCAAACATAAATCCAACCGAGGCTGGCCGTATGCGTCCCTTCCGTCCCCTGGCGGCAAGTACAAACGTTAACGTTTTACAGTAAACCAGCGCCCGACCGCTTCCGTTTCTATTGCGTTTCCGGTCGGCAAAAGAATTTTAAAAATTGTAGGCTCTACGTGTAGGATCAAATCCCTTGGCTAGCAATGACAGCATTTTGTGTATGGCGTTATTGAAAAAAATTGTAGAAAAAGGGACATCCTTACAAGTTAATTTTTTAAACAGCCATCAACCCGTGAAAAATCACGGAAAATTAAATGAAATGAAAATTAGGTAATCCATAGTAGGTATATTATTTAGTATATTTTTGACGGTCCACGGAGATCGTTTTCTTTGTAATATTATTTTTTTAAATTCTTGCGTGCACTCATGCATGCGCGGCAGTAGTTAAACTTAAAAACTAAAATAAAGACAAAATTATATATTAATGACGCTCAAAGTATTGCGTTGTTAAAATCTACACTCAGCATTGTCGATTATTATATTGAGTTTCATGAAAGGAATTAAAACTCATACTTATAGAAATGTAAGCTAAAATATTTAAAATAATTGTGGCAAACAAACACTTTTAAAATAGTACATTTTTGACCGGTAGAGAGAATCGGTAGTGGGTATGTCATGTAGTTGCCGCATCGCTGTCCGCGCATCCGAGGTTCGAGTCTTTCTCTAACCGTGTAAATTCGTGTTTAGCCGTGAATTCGAACGAAATTATTAAATTTAGATAGATTTCACTGGAACACTATTTTCAAGTGCATTTCGTGGTCTCGCATTCCCGCTACGGCGGGATTCGTGTTATAAAAATGTTACACTCAATGCTTCAAAAGAAGATAACTTCAAAAAAATATACATCACAAGCCAATACGATCCATAAGGCCCATAAAGTGGAGCAATTATTATCATTTAAAAAAAATTATAGTTTGACTAATCTATTAATCGTTCAAATAAATTAGTTTGTGTCATTTTAAGAAGATATCCGATAAAGAAGAGAAATTTTGAGAAGAAATTCGTCAGTGCGTATGCAATAATATTTTTTCTATTACTTATTTAATGTTATTTTAGTCGAAACATGATAATTGTGAGGTTACGTTTGCGGCGAAGGACAGCTGTCAGACCAAACCTGAGAAATCGGACTTCGTAAATAAAAGTTTTTACTTTGAGAGAGATACGTGAAAATATACAAACCTTCTTATTTAAGTACGACGAACACCGAATACCGACGTGCACCCACGTCTCGTTTATTTCTTATTTTAATTTTCGTCTATTAACTGTCGGGGAAAAGATCTGACATCCACATAGGTATTGCTATTTTCAGAATAGCGCAGATAGAGTGAGGTTGGGTTGTTTTGAAATGTGTTTCTTTCAAATCATATCTAAGGGTCTTTTAATACCGGGACACATCTTTAGGGGTGGAAAACACGCGGGAGGAGAATGTTTTCCTCGGTTGCCCATTTTCCGGTGAAAAATAGAACACGCGTTCTAGGTTTAAGAGAGTTCTCTCGGTAAATAGAGAGAGGCGCTCCGGGCTCTCTTGAAATATTCCGGACATTTGTTTAAAAGCGCTGCGCCGCGCCCCGCTGGAGAAAATTACAGACTTTTATTACTGTTTGTTTTTTTAACACGACCATCGTTCAGATTTTTTGTTTCTACAATTTGATAAGGGTACAATAATACAGCACTAGTCTCTACTGTATATTAATTCAAATTAAATTCATCATTTTTATTTATTTTTTTAAGTTAGTTAATTCGAATGTCCTTAGATTTTCACGGCCGTTCAGAATTTTATGTGTATAGTTTTCTGGGATATTCTGCCGTGTATATGTGACCCTCTGGCCAACGTTTCGGATCCCATTGCAGGGTCAATCATCAGGGCTGATGTGATCAGCCATTTTGAAATAACATTCTATATTGTAGGTACACGTCTACTATTAACGAAAATAACATTATTTCAGTAATAAACGAAGCTTTTATGCAAATGATTGCATTTTCATAGACATATTTTTGATTTCGCGCAAAAACGCCCGCAGCTGTCATTTCGTCTACGTGACGTCAAGCCTCAATAAACATTGCGTCTATGGCAACGGTTCAAAGACACGGTGATGAAAACTGATGCGTGACGTCATTCGCTCTGACCGGTGTTTCAGTTAAAATGGCGGATTGCACAATTTTATACTTTTATTTTATTGAAAATCTTATTAATCTCAATGTGTTTATTAAAACTGGATCTTATTTTAGAATGCTTTCACAATATTTTTGTCTCTAAAATCAATTATTCTTTAATACTGTCATCATGCCTATTTCGTGGAATATTGAAATCTGAATAATATGTTAATTTTTGTGAAAGGAATATTATGAGATATACCTCTTATTTCCATTTCTTTTCAAAATATACGTTTTGAAAAAGTCACGCTTCTTGTTCTCATGCATGCCGCTGCTGAAAATATCAAAATTGTTATTTAGTGACTAGCCATACTCCCGAAAAAAATATATAATTATTAATTTTAATTAAACCACTTTGCATTAACCACTTCATTAGTAACTCTACATCTACCGGTTTCGACAGCACTGTAACTTCATCAGGACGGACGCAAACTAACTATCAATTATCTATTCTAGAAAACAAATCAATTTTTGCTAGGATTGATATGATAGTTAGTTTGCGTCTGTTCTGATGAAGATACAGTGGTTTTGAAACTGGTAGACGTAGAGTTACTAGTTAAGTTGTTATTACAAAGTTCTTTAATTAAAATTAATAATTATGTTTAACCACAAAGTTAACGCTATAAACATCGAAAAAATAAAAAATACATAATTTAAGTAGTTACTTTTAGACATATTTTATCAAATTGTGAAAGTAACCTTAACATACAGATGTATGTTGTCGCGCGCTTTATTATAGAACTTTTTGAGCTCTACAACTTATCTATAGAAAGTATTTAATATCTCTTATCAAGACAGCGTTCGTAAAAAACACATCGCTCGACCGTTTTTTCGTCGACTTTAGTTGTAAAATAGGTCACTGTAAAATCAAATATTTTACAGTCTAATTTTTCACTACTTTCTGTATTTGGAGGCGTCCCTATAAAAGGGGTCTATATGCAAAAACAAAATTTTAAAGGAGAGAGAAAAAACCTTGAAATTAATTAACAGAATCTCCGATTTTTTCATTTTCTAAAAGTCGCTTGTCTTAATTTATGTCTTCTTTGTTTTTCATGTTATTAAGAAATTCCAGTGACATCTGGCATCCGTCATATGTGTTACTACCAGATGAATATAGAGGAATATAAAATCTTTTTCCACGTTAGCTTTGTAACTCTTGAAGTCGAATTTGGGCAAGATTAAGTTGAAATAATGTAAAATAATAAAATAATAATAAATATAAAATAATACCGCACATGATGCATACTGTTATATAGATCATTTTAAAATAATAAAATCACTTTTTGACCTGATTTACTATATGGACCCTTTTTATAGGGAAAACTTAAAAAAAAACTTTAACTTGTAAAACTTTTTTGTTTATACGCCTTCATTTAATTATTAATACATATTTATATTTACTTCCCACAATCTATAATACAATAACACTCTTATAATTAAATTTATATACAATCTTTAAAATACATCCTATAAACGTCAATGTTGTACTATTTCAATACTTCTAATACTTGTAGAATTTTTTTTAAATTCATTCAGCTTATTTACGTGTTCATGTCTTCCGGCATATCATCATACATTTTTTCGCGTTTCTACATTAGATAATTTTGTGTATAAACTTATATTTCTAGTTTTATAATTTATTACGTATATCAATGCTGTTAAATAATTATTATGGTTTAAATTTTTTTACAAATATGAGAACATTATAAACAATTTTGTTAAATTAGTAAAAATATACTTTTTTCACCACTTATTCATTGAAAATATCCACATGACCAATAGTCCCTTCGTCAGGATACAATGTATACTAACAAATTAATAATTAAAAATCGAAATATAGACAATAACAGAATGAAAATAATATATGAGAAATGAATAAACAAATAATAACTAACATAAAAACAAGTATAAAGTATAACTATTTGTAAAATGGACCGGGTTTTTTATAATATTCAATTATTACTCTTTCTTATTTCCAAAATTTCTAATTTATCCAACTCCAATCCTATATAATTTTTATGTCAAATTTGTAAAACTTTATCAATATCAACAGAATGATCCATAACCAAAACATGATTCGAAAATTCGGAATAATTATTATGTCCCGGGATTTTTCACGGTTTTACGGCTAGTATCTAGTATCAGAGTTGAAGATTGTGATCCATTCGTGCAATGTTATCATTGTTTGGGCTTAGGACACACATCAAAAAGATGCCTGAACAGCATGAAGAAACCTAGATGTATGCACTGTGCTGACGAACATCTTCATATTTATTGCAGCCTGGTCTTAACTATTTTTTAAAGTATTTCATTTTAATAAATGGATATTCCTTGGGTGTCCGACATAGTGGACGAAGGCGTGCTTTCCAAAGTGAAAATTATTAGAAAATATATTTTACAAAATTATCCTCAAAAATAATAATTTGGAATATCCATCCGTAACTTCCTATCCAATAACTAATCTCATTCAGTTTTCAAAAAAAGTGTTATTAAATAAAACGAATGCATTGATATTATGCTACTTAATAAATTACTCTGAATTATTATTTTTTTTTAATATACGGATTTTTATCTATTTCAGTTTAAAGAAAATTAAAACTAAGTTCATCCATTAATGTATCGCATAGGGGAGATTGGGGACATATTTTGTTTTTTAACCTCTAATTCCCTTTTTGTATACCATATTTATATGTATATGGGAGACTTGATTCCCACACTATGGATGACTATATCCGGAGGTAGCATGTCTCCCATATTTTATGGACACATCTTACACTTAGGTAGGTACGCAATTAAACATGTTGAAAATTTTATTTTGTTCATTAAACTGACTTTTAACAACATCTTTACGTTTCGACTATTAGAAATTACTCCTCAGTAATTTCTGCTTACAGGTGACTTTTTATGTATCGGTCTTTTTTTTTTTCATTTTTTCTTCAAGTTCACTTCCATAAAAATGTGTACCAAGTTTCCCCCAACCGGGTTGAGGAGAGAAAATGTTATTTATAAAAAAAAAATGTTTTGACTTCCTTCTTTTTCCGTGCGAAATCGAAAACGACGTAGATAATGACTTATATTGGAGATGTAACCACCTCTAACATCTTTTCTAAGTAACCGTTTAATCAAAATAAAAAGTAATTTAAAGTAAGTGTCTTCAGCAACAAACACCAAACGGTCCGCTGATGTCACTACTTTAAAAAGTTATCGGGTACAATGGACTACTAATATTGCAAGTTAAAAAATAATACAATGTTCATAGAAGTTCTGTAAATCTCGTGTACCAAGTCTCCCACAAGGATCAAGTGTCCTCAGTCTCCCCTATATCATTGTTGTTAATCATTAATCAAAATTTATGATTCTATGTGCAACAATGTCCGTCACTAACGCTACCAGATGGCACAAAAAATAATGAGGTGGATAAAATGAGGTACAAAAAAAGTATATTTCTCTACATGGCAATGTCCGTTAGTAACGCCACCAGACGTCACAAATAATAATGAGATATAATATAATAATGTGGTATAAGAAATTCTGTGTTTAATAATGTCCATCACGAATTTTATAACGACGCTGCGCTCCTCTAGATGGGGCTGTTCTCACAGCCTTAATTGCCGCCCGAATATAGATAATATAACTAACTTACCATCACGCCGTCTCCCCGTGGGGGTAGGCAGAGAGGACAGAGTGCCACACTCTTCTGTCCCGACATACAACTCTCGCCTCATCCACATTCATACATCTTCGCGTGCAAGCTCGCCGGTTGTTGAGGCTTCTAACGGGACCATCTTCCAGTGTCTGGTTAATCCGGTCACGCCACGTCTTTCGCGGTCGCCCTCTCTTTCGGTATCATATAAACATTTAAAAGCTGATACGATCACACAATACGGATATAATGATTAAAAATCAATTATAAATAATTAACCGAACCAAATGCCTTTTGATTCGTCTTTTTTTCATTTCGTATTATATTTCACTTGTTACAAATGGTGTTGTCTGATTTTCAAAGCCCGGGGCTCATAAATTATGCCTCGAACGTCGCTGACTATCCGAATCTAGTCATTCGACCGGAAATAAATGACGGTGCTTTTGTCAATGCCAACCTCGTCGCGGCCAATTTCTGCACCAGCTGAACGAAGAAAGCGCACCAGAACAATTTGATAGAGGATCAGACGTGCCCAAGCTTCGGTTTTACATTTTCAAATTCACTTACCTCGTGTTTGAAGAATTCTTCGACGCGACTGAGGGAAATTCATAATTCGACGATTCGTGGCGCAGCTACGCTAATGCAACTTGTGTTCATCAGGACCCACGTTATGCACAGTTTCTCAAATAAAATAATTATAAAATCTTGAATAACTTGGTTGACTCACCCTATTTATTAGAGCGAATAGGTTTAAGTTGTCATACATACTCAACGCGTTCAAAAAATTTATTTTACGCAAACTTTGGTAGGACTAACTACTTAAAAAACTGCTTTGTAACTCGTTCCACCTCAAAATACAATCTGTTAAATTCTACAAATAATCTAAACATTTTTGCTGACAATTTGCTTTTATTTAAAGAAACTCCGTAATCTCGTTTATGACTATTGATTTGATACTTCTTTAATTGAATCCCATTCCCTCCCTCTCCCCACCCCTCCCATTTTATGCATTATCATAATTTAAATCTTTGAAATATTTATTATTTATCACATATTCTTTATCATTGTTTTTTATTTAGTTTTTTTTTACCAGCTTCGAGGAAACTTTACTGCTCATACTCACAAATGTTTTTTTTGATATTATATTAAAAAAAAATTAAAATTGTACTATGTTTTCCAAATAAAAAAAATAAAAAATAAAGTTATAAATTATCGAGAGTAATAAAGATGACCCTGAGCATACAGTGATAGAAAATGCACGAATTCGAACGAAATTATTGACTCTACACGAAGTTACGGGGACAGTTGGACGGACGTACAGATAACGAAATTTATATGTTTGATCTATGACCACAAGAACAATGTGTTCTTGGGATTTCAAATATTGAGGAAATAAAGATAAATTCTGGATGAAATTATTTCGCTGTAATTTCGGATATTTTATACGCACCGTATGTATTTCCGAGAAGCGAAGAAGAGAACACTCCACAACAAAGTGCATACAATTTACGCCCTAGAAAGCAGCACCTAATCAGTCCGACCTCCACCTCCGCAGGTAAAGGTCGTCCTCCTGATGACGTTGGATAAGTGTCCAACGAAACGTCGAGATTCGCTTCTCGGTAATACATGCGGTGCGAATAAAATATCCGAAATTACAGTTAAATATGTCTAACGACCGTAATAACAACCTTAACTCTTTAATTAAGAAAGTATTTCGAATTATTTAACTGCACACAAAATATTTTTTTATAAAAACCGCTATTACGATTACGTACGGGCATATTCAAATTCAAATTCAAATATTAAACACACGGAGATGCAATTCGGGCCCCAGGGCAATTGTAGAATTGAGTTATCGAAACTTCAAACTGCCGAGCTCCGAACCAAAGTTATGCCATGCCGGCGAAGCCTTAATTAGTTGCGAGCGCACAGGGCACAGAGGAATAAGGCTGTGGTGGCCCATCATCGTTCGAAGGTATTTGATACACATGCTGTTCATTTTACTTTGTTGGTTGGCATTCCTTTCATGCATTAATTAACAGTAAACCAGTGACTCTAAATGCGCACGGATTACCTCACAACTCAAACACACAGTAGAGAAGTGGGACTTTAAATATTTATATTTTAGATACTTTATATTTTAACGTTTTAGGGTTTTTTCAGACACAGCGGGAACTACGCGGTTTCAGAATCGTGTGATCTTGAATATTTGAATTTGAATATGCCCGTACGTTATCGTAATAGCGGTTTTTATAAAAAAAATATTTTGTGTGCAGTTAAATAATTAGAAATAATTTCTTAATTAAAGAGTTAAGATTGTTATTACGGTCGTTAGACATATTTAACTGTAATTTCGGATATTTTATACGAACCGTATGTATTACCGAGAATCACAGATTCAGAATCGATCTTATTTATATAGGTATTTATGTAATCGTTCAAACGTAACCGCGCGGTGAGTCAAACCGTACGGTGCTCGCCACTCAACCGCTAGAAAGTAGAATCGCGCGATTCTATTATCTAGCGGTTGAGTTAAAAAATTTGGTTCAAAATAAGAAGATCACATCCATCTCATATTTGTAAGGAAATTGACGCTTCACTCCAATTAAGTGTATCAGTTTCCTTACAAATTCGCTTGCAAAAAAATCGTCAGCCAAAAAATGCTGGGCCTTTATTTATATTCCAGATAATTGTAAATTAATGGATGTAATTTTGTACAAATAAAATTACGTTGTTTTCGATTCAATGAACTTTACGGACCATTTGATTAACAATAAGTTTTTTTTAAATTCTATTTGATTCAACTGCGAATATTGGAAATAGATCGAACAATGACCGACTAATAAATTCCAGTGAACTGAATCCATTCTTATTGACAATTTTTGGAATAAAGAGACAGACGCAGTGAAAATAATGATAAAACTACGCACCATTTGTTTTAAATTTTATCATTTATATTTTCATCAGATAAACGGTTTTTTATGTCTTTCCAGATAAAGGCTTCACACTTTGGTCAAACATCAGGAAATATAAAGTGAAAAAATATTTAGGGAGGACGTAGTGAGTAAGCGGAATGAAAATGGGGGTGCAAAAGGTGGGGGTAAAACAACAAAGTAACGGACCTATTCTGAAAATAACAATTGCAATGCCAACATATGCAACGCAACAGTATAACTTAATAATTAAAATTATAAATAAAATAGATATCAAAATAAAATCAAAAATAAAATGAGGAAAAAAACCGGTAACGAGAATCGAACCCGAGTTCCCTGGGCAGGAGAGCCGGAGAAAATGTTTAATGCACTTAGTTGTACCTAAAAAAAATAGCCAAATTATCACATCAGCCCTGATGATGGACCCTGCAGTGGAATCCGAAACGACGGCCAGGAAGGTCACATATACACGGCAGAATATCCCATAAAACTATACACAGCATATTTCTTAAGAAAATATAATGTGCGCTGTATAATTTATTTATTTTTGGTACAAACGGTTCGCGTCTTTGCTAAGTTCTTTTTTTAAGGGTCCCGCACATACGATGATGGCAACTTCCGCGGGTCTCCGCGTTTGAGTTCGCTGGCCCGGGGTTCAAGCCCCACCTGCGGCCGTTTCATTTCGTTTTTTTTACCGCATTCGAACGAAATTTTAAACGAAGTTACAGGGACAGACAGACGGACGGACAGACAACAAAATTACTGTAATTGGAATATACATATATATTGTCACGGTATCGTGGCTGTGGAAGGCAAATGAAACACTTGAAAAACACAGTTTTTTCAATTGACTAACATCACTGGACACGAATTTAATCGGAGCATTTTTGTGATTCGTACTACTGAATTTTTCACATATACGTAAGTAGGTAAATTTCCATTTCGCTTTCCTCCTATCTTTTGCTTGTTTATGGTCACGCAGTCGCGCGGGTTTACGATTCGCCAGTTTCTATGACAATCGCTTTTCGTCACGTCAGCGTGCTGTCCGCGCATCTCTTATA